>OY740793.1:66807936-66812936 GCA_963514005.1 Raja brachyura | reverse complement strand
AGTAGTTCGGAATGGTTTGGATTGGTTATGAGAGGTTAAGAGTGTTTCCGTGGCTTTTGATTGATTATGAGAGGTTCTGGAGGGCAGTCGAGTGGTTCTGGTGGTTTCGAGATGTTTAGAAGGGTTTGGATGGTTTTCGACGTGTTTAAGGAATTTGGTGAGGGTGGAATTAGTCAGGTGGGTTTTAGATGGGATTAGATTGGGAAGAGGTGTTTAGAGGAGTTTAGGGGTGTTTAAATCAATTTTAAGGGTTTTAATGGGGTTCGGAGGGGATTGGAACGGTTTATGCGGGTTTAGAGATGTTTTGCCGGCAATATTGTTTAGCGTCGTTTATATGGCTTTAGGGTGGGATACAGACTTATAAAGCTGTTTTGAGGCGTGAACAGTTGCTTAGAATCGCGTAAAGCGGTTTTAAGGTGTATGCAACCGGAACCATAACCCTAAACCTAATCTTAACCCTAACACTAACTCCAACCCTAAACCTAACCCTAACTACATCGCTAACCCCAACCCGGATCCCTAAGCTTAACATTAACCGCAACACGAACTCTAACCCTAAACCTAACCATAACCCTAACCCTAACCCTAACCCTAACCCTAACCCTAACCCTAACCCTAACCCTAAACCTAACCCTATCCCTAACCCTAACCCTAACGCTAACCCTAACCCTCAGCCTCACCCTAACGCTAACCCTATCCCTAACCCTAACCCATACCCCAACACAAACCCTAACCCTAACCCTAGGTTTAGATGCATATCGATGGGTTTCGACGAGCTGTTTAGAGTGCTTTAGGGTTTAGAAGTGTTTGGAGTGGTTTCATACGATGTAAAGCTGTTTGGTGTGGTTTAAACGCTGGATGGATTTAGAAAGTGTTGGAAGGGGTTCAGAGAGGTAATGAGTAGTTTGGAATGGTTTGGATTGGTTCGGAGAGGTTTAGAGTGTCTACATGGCTTTTGATGGACTATGAGAGATTTTGGAGGGCAGTCGAGTAGTTCTGGTGGTTTCAAGATGTTTAGAAGAGTTTGGATGGTTTTCGACGTGTTTAAGGAATTTGGAGAGGTTTTAATTAGTTAGGTGGGTTTTAGATGGGATTAGATTGGGAAGAGGTGTTTAGAGGTGTTTAAATCAATTTTAAGGGTTTTAATGGGGTTCGGTGGGGATTGGAACGGTTTTGCGGGTTTAGAGATGTTTTGCCGGCAATATTGTTTAGCGTCGTTTAGACGGCTTTAGGGTGGGACACTGACGTATAAAGCTGTTTTGAGGCGTGAACAGTTGCTTAGAATCGTGTAAAGCGGTTTTAAGGTGTATACAACCAGAACCATAACCCTAAACCTAATCTTAACCCTAACAGTAACTCCAACCCGAAACCTAACCCTAACTTCATCGCTCACCCCAACCCGGAACCCTAAGCTTAACATTAACCACAACACGAACCCTAACCCTAACCCTAACCCTAACCCTAACCCTAACCCTAACCGTAACCCTAACCCTAACGCTAACCCTAACCCTAACCCTAACCCTAGCCCTAACGCTAACCCTAACCCTCAACCTCACCCTAACGCTAACCCTAACCGTAACTCATAACCCTAACCCTAACCCTAAACCCTAGCCCAACCCTAACGCTAACCCTATCCCTAACCCTAACCCATGCCCCAACACAAACCCTAACCCTAACCCTAGGTTTAGATGCATATCGATGGGTTTCGACGAGCTGTTTAGAGTGCTTTAGGGTTTAGAAGTGTTTGGAGTGGTTTCATACGATGTAAAGCTGTTTGGTGTGGTTTAAACGCTGGATGGATTTAGAAAGTGTTGGAAGGGGTTCAGAGAGGTAAAGAGTAGTTTGGAATGGTTTGGATTGGTTAGGAGAGGTTTAGAGTGTTTACATGGCTTTTGATTGATTATGAGAGATTTTGGAGGGCAGTCGAGTGGTTCTGGTGGTTTCGAGATGTTTAGAAGAGTTTGGTTGGTTTTCGACGTGTTTAAGGAATTTGGAGAGGTTTGAATTAGTTAGGTGTGTTTTAGATGGGATTAGATTGGGAAGAGGTGTTTAGAGGAGTTTAGGCGTGTTTTAATCAATTTTAAAAGTTTTAATGGGATTCATTGGGGATTGGAACGGTTTATGCGGGTTCAGAGATGTTTTGCCGGCAATATTGTTTAGCGTCGTTTAGACGGCTTTAGGGTGGGACACTGACGTATAAAGCTGTTTTGAGGCGTGAACAGTTGCTTAGAATCGTGTAATGCGGTTTAAAGGTGTATACAACCAGAACCAGAACCCTAAACCTAATCTTAACCCTAACAGTAACTCCAACCCGAAACCTAACCCTACATTCATCGCTAACCCCAACCCGGAACCCTAAGCTTAGCCTTAACCACAACACGAACCCTAACCCTAACCCTAACCCTAACCCTAATGCACGGCTTTAGGGTGGGATACAGACGTATAAAGCTGTTTTGAGGCGTGAACAGTTGCTTAGAATCGTGTAAAGCGGTTCTAAGGTGTAAACAACCAGAACCATAACCCTAAACCTAATCTTAACCCTAACACTAACTCCAACCAGAAACCTAACCCTACCTTCATCGCTGACCCCAACCCGGAACCCTAAGCTTAACATTAACCACAACACGAACCCTAACCCTAACCCTAACCCTAACCCTAACCCTAACCCTAACCCTAACCCTAACCCTAACCCTAACCCTAACCCTAACCCTAACCCTAACCCTAACCCTAACCCTAACCCTAAACCTAACCCTATCCCTAACCCTAACCCTAACCCTAACCCTAACCCTAAACCTAACCCTAACCCTAACCCTAACCCTAACCGTAACCCTAACCCTAACCCTAACCCTAACCCCAAACCCAACCCTAACGCTAACCCTATGCCTAACCCTAACCCTAACCCTAACCCTAACCCTAACCCAAACCCTAACCCTAACCCTAACCCTAACCCTAACCCTAACCCTAACCATAACCCTAACCCTAAACCTAACCCTAACCCTAACCCTAAACCTAACCCTATCCCTAACCCTAACCCTAACGCTAACCCTAACCCTCAGCCTCACCCTAACGCTAACCCTATCCCTAACCCTAACCCATACCCCAACACAAACCCTAACCCCAACCCTAGGTTTAGATGCATATCGATGGGTTTCAACGAGCTGTTTAGAGTGCTTTAGGGTTTAGAAGTGTTTGGAGTGGTTTCATACGATGTAAAGCTGTTTGGTGTGGTTTAAACGCTGGATGGATTTAGAAAGATTTGGAAGGGGTTCAGAGAGGTAAAGAGTAGTTTGGAATGGTTTGGATTGGTTAGGAGAGGTTTAGAGTGTTTACATGGCTTTTGATTGATTATGAGAGATTTTGGAGGGAAGTAGAGTAGTTCTGTTGGTTTCAAGATGTTTAGAAGAGTTTGGATGGTTTTCGACGTGTTTAAGGAATTTGGAGAGGTTTGAATTAGTTAGGTGGGTTTTAGATGGGATTAGATTGGGAAGAGGTGTTTAGAGGTGTTTAGAGGTGTTTAAATCAATTTTAAGGGTTTTAATGGGTTCGGTGGGGATTGGAACGGTTTAAGCGGGTTTGGAGATGTTTAGCCGGCAATATTGTTTAGCGTCATGGACACGGCTTTAGGGTGGGATACATACGTATAAAGCTGTTTTGAGGCGTGAACAGTTGCTTAGAATCGTGTAAAGCGGTTTTAAGGTGTATACAACCAGAACCAGCACCCTAAACCTAATCTTAACCCTAACACTAACTCCAACCCGAAACCTAACCCTACCTTCATCGCTAACCCCAACCCGGAACCCTAAGCTTAACATTAACCACAACACGAACCCTAACCCTAAGCCTAATCCCAACCCTAACCCGAACCCTAACCCTAACCCTAACCCTAACCCTAACCCAAACCCTAACCCTAACCCTAACCCTAACCCTAAACCTAACCCCAACCCTAAACCTAACCCTAACCCTAACCCTAACCCTAAACCTAACCCTAACCCTAACCCTAACCGTAACCCCAATCCTAACCCTAACCCTAACCCTAACCCTAACCCTAACCCTAACCATAACCCTAACCCTAAACCTAACCCTAATCCTAACCCTAACCGTAACCAATAACCCTAACCCTAACCCTAACCCCAACCCCAACCCTAACGCTAACCCTATCCCTAACCCTAACCCGTACCCCAACGCTAACCCTAACCCTAACCCTAGGTTTAGATGCATATCGATGTGTCTAGACGAGTTGTTTAGAGAGCTTTAGGGTTTAGAAGTGTTTGGAGTGGTTCCATACGATGTAAAGCTGTTTGGTGTGGTTTAAACGCTGGATGGATTTAGAAGGTGTTTGGAGGGGTTCAGAGAGGTATAGAGTAGTTTGGAATGGTTTGGATTGGTTCGGAGAGGTTTAGAGTGTTTACATGGCTTTCGATTGATTATGAGAGATTTTGGAGGGCAGTCGAGTGGTTCTGGTGGTTTCGAGATGTTTAGAAGAGTTTGGTTGGTTTTCGACGTGTTTAAGGAATTTGGAGAGGTTTGAATTAGTTAGGTGTGTTTTAGATGGGATTAGATTGGGAAGAGTTGTTTAGAGGAGTTTAGGCGTGTTTTAATCAATTTTAAAGGTGTTAATGGGATTCGGTGGGGATTGGAACGGTTTATGCGGGTTTAGAGATGTTTTGCCGGCAATATTGTTTAGCGTCGTTTAGACGGCTTTAGGGTGGGATACAGACGTATAAAGCTGTTTTGATGCGTGAGCAGTTGCTTAGAATCGTGTAAAGCGGTTTTAAGGTGTATACAACCAGAACCATAACCCTAAACCTAATCTTAACCCTAACACTAACTCCAACCCGAAACCTATCCCTAACTTCATCGCTAACCCCAACCCGGAACCCTAAGCTTAACATTAACCACAACACCAACCCTAACCCTAATCCTAACCCTAACCCTAACCCTAACCCTAACCCTAACCCGAACCCTAACCCTAACCCTAACCCTAACCCTAACCCTAACCC